>JAPXFQ010002096.1:0-12386 GCA_028564705.1 Apricaphanius iberus
GTCTATGGGCCTCCATTCTGGGCTAACGACCCACTGTCTGGGCCCCTGGTTGTCTGGTAGAGGTCAGAGCCACATCTGGCTACATGTACCCAGGCTATGGGCCTCCATTCTGGGCTAACGAGCCACTGTCTGGGCCCGTGGTTCTCTGGTAGAGATCAGGGCCACATCTGGCTACATGTACCCAGGCTACGGGCCTCCATTCTGGGCTAAAAATCCTCCCTCAGCTTCCCTGGATGTCACACAACCAAAGTGTTACCATGGACATTTGCAATATGGTTCCCATAATGAAATCCTATCAGGAGGGGACGAAAAGTAAGACACCCTACTTTTCGTCCCCTCCTCATAAGATTGCATTGTGGAAGGCTGGGGGCAAAGGCACGAGGCCTTACCCAGGCTATGGGCCCCCATCCTGGGCTAGAGACCCACTGTCTGGGCCCCTGGTTCTCTGGTAGAGGTCAGGGCTAATCTGGCTACATGTACCCAGGCTATGGGCCTCCATTCTGGGCTAACGACCCACTGTCTGGGCCCCTGGTTGTCTGGTAGAGGTCAGAGCCACATCTGGCTACATGTACCCAGGCTATGGGCCTCCATTCTGGGCTAACGAGCCACTCTCTGGGCCCCTGGTTCTCCTGGTCAGCACAGGGCCACATCTGGCTACATGTACCCAGGCTATGGGCCTTCATTCTGGGCTAAAAATCCACCCTCAGCTTCCCTGGATGTCACACAACCAAAGTGTTACCATAGACATTTGCAATATGGTTCCCATAATGAAATCCTATGAGGATGGGATGAAAAGTAAGACACCCTAATTTTCGTTACCTCCTCATAAGATTGCATTGTGGAAGGCTGGGGGCAAAGGGACGAACCTTACCCCAGGATATGGGCCTCCATCCTGGGCTAGAGACCCACTGTCTGGGCCCCTGGTTCTCTGGGTCAGTACAGGCCCACATCTGGCTACATGTACCCAGGCCATGGGCCTCCATCCTGGGCTAACGATCCACTGTCTGGGCCCCTGTTTCTCTGGTAGAGGTCATGGCCACATCTGGCTACATGTACCCAGGCTGTGGGCCCCCATCCAGGGCAAAGAATACACTGTCTGGGCCCCTGGTTCTCTGGTAAAATACAGGGCCACATCTGGCTTCATGTACTCGGGCTATGGGCCTCCGTTATGGGCTAAAAATCCACTCTCAGCCTCCCTGGCTGTCACACAACCAAAGTGTCACCATGGACATTTGCAATATGGTTCCCATAATGAAATCCTATGAGGAGGGGACGAAAAGTAAGACACCCTACTTTTCGTTCCCTCCTCATAAGATTGCATTTTGGAAGGCTGGGGGCAAAGGCACGAGGCCTTACCCAGGCTATGGGCCCCCATCCTGGGCTAGAGACCCACTGTCTGGGCCCCTGGTTCTCTGGTAGAGGTCAGGGCTAATCTGGCTACATGTACCCAGGCTATGGGCCTCCATTCTGGGCTAACGACCCACTGTCTGGGCCCCTGGTTGTCTGGTAGAGGTCAGAGCCACATCTGGCTACATGTACCCAGGCTATGGGCCTCCATTCTGGGCTAACGAGCCACTGTCTGGGCCCCTGGTTCTCCGGGTCAGCACAGGGCCACATCTGGCTACATGTACCCAGGCTATGGGCCTTCATTCTGGGCTAAAAATCCACCCTCAGCTTCCCTGGATGTCACACAACCAAAGTGTTACCATAGACATTTGCAATATGGTTCCCATAATGAAATCCTATCAGGAGGGGACGAAAAGTAAGACACCCTAATTTTCTTCCCCTCCTCATAAGATTGCATTGTGGAAGGCTGGGGGCAAAGGGACGAACCTTACCCCAGGATATGGGCCTCCATCCTGGGCTAGAGACCCACTGTCTGGGCCCCTGGTTCAGTACAGGGCCACATCTGGCTACATGTACCCAGGCCATGGGCCCCCATCCAGGGCTAAGAATCCACTTTCTGGGCCCCTGGTTCTCTGGTAAAATACAGGGTCACATCTTGTGACAGAGTATGTGCTTGTGCCAAAAAAAGAGACTAGGCCATCTCTGTGTGGGCGGAGTTGCTAAGTGACTGGTTTATCGGATCACGTAGTATTAGAACACCGATCCAGACGATGCCACCATCTAAAAAGAGCACTTGTGACTGTACGCCTTTAGCCTCATCGCTTCTCGGCCTTTTGGCTAAGACAGTGATCGTCTCCTTTGGGTGCGTGACGTTTGGCCTGTTCTGTGGCTTTACAAAAACACCTGTAGGAAGATTATTTTTCACTCGTGATTTGTTAAAGGTGGTTTTTAACTTTTTGTAGTTAAAGCAAAGTGTTTTTACTCTTTTAACATTGCCTTCTTGTGTGTTTTGTGTTTTGCATTATACCCACCAACTTATTGTGCTCGGGGTCTGTGGTGCCTCCATCATGTCGGCTCTAGCTGGCATGCGGAGGCACCACAGTGTCCGATTCCTATTTAAGGTGAACAATGGGAAGGAGCTGGGGATGTCGAGGCTAGATTTCTCCAGGAAGCTAATTCAGCAGACACTGAGGTTTGTGGCGAATGATCTGAATTGTGTCCTGACCCTTCCCTTCAACAAAGGTTTTGACGTAAGTTTTGCTACAAGTACATTGCTAAAGGACTTTTGGACGAGGTATGAAAATGATAAACCCAGCTTCGAGGCATTTAACGTGGAAAAACTGACTGACAATTCCCTGAAAACGGTTATTGTCAGAATGTTTAATGAAACTGTTAAGGCCGAGGACATTTGTATGTGGCTGGGAAGATTTTGCACTGTGAAGGGCCAGGCTATGAAGGTGAGGGATGTGGATGGCATCTGGAACTGTGCTTGGAGGATCCCTATCCAACAATGGGAGGACCCCCAGGGCTTCCAGGGCCTGAAACATCTCCCATCAATGATAGTGCTGGGGGACAACAGAGGCTACATCCATTATCAGGGGCAGCCTAAACTGTGCAGAAGGTGCGGTGAGCACGGCCATCTGGTCGAGGCTTGCGAAAAAGTTATATGTGGAAAATGTAAGGAGATAGGACACACTTTCCAGAAATGTAGAAATGGAAGGAAATGCAATCTGTGTGGGAAAGAAGATCATCTCTTTAGGGATTGCCCAAACTCCTTTGCAAATAAACTTAAGAAAAGCAAAGCAAATGATAGAACAGAAAATATAAATGTAATAGAAACGGTTGAAGAGCTAATTGATGCAGCTGAGCCGGAAAATTCAAATGTCCCGCCAAACCCTGTGGTTGGAGGAGAAGACCAGGGGGAGGCTGGAAAAGGGGAGTGTCCTGCAACGAACCTCCAACTAGGAACACCTGTGGAAGGGGAAGGTATGCAGGCAGAAGGCGCAGCTAAATCAGTGTATGAGGAAATGGAAGTAACTGAGAGTAGTGAAGATGCTCCCATCCCTGATGCTCAGCTGGCACAGAGGCCAGCATCAGAACTGTCTTCTGACACAAGTTTTGCTGTAGAAAAAAAGGGAAGACACAGTTTCCAAGAGGAACAGGAAGAGGAGGAGAGAGGGGAGGACTCACAGAGACGGGGGGAAGAAGGCAGCCAGAAAGAGGGGGGGCCACAGATGGAGTCCTCAGTGGTAGATGACTCAGAAATTGAAGAGGAACAAGCAGAACAGAAAGATAGCGAAGGAGAAAGTGAAGGAACCACCTATGCTGAAATGCAAATACAAAAGAGGCCAGCAGCAGAACTATCATCTGACTCAAGTCAAATGGCGGAGAAAAAGGGTAGGATGGGAGGGGTGTGGGAAAGCTCCCCAGAGGAAGAATCCAGATCTTTCCCTCAGGACTCACCAAACGAAATATCCTTTTTAAATGTACTACTGCAGTCAACCCCACAAGAACGAATGATGAACAAGGCATTAAGACAGAGACCGACACCTAGGAGAAGAGCAGGAAAAAAAGTAGAAATGGCACCCTCGGTGCAAGAAATCAAAGAGGAACAACGCTCGAAAGAAATAGTACAGGAACAAAATGATTTAGAAACCTAAAATGGTTAAAAAAATCCTGCCAATTGCATTAATGGTATTAACCATTACATCAATCAATGTAAGAGGAATCAAAACCAAGCTAAGAGCACAAAGTATTTTATCATTTCTGAGTGAAAATGAATCAGACATTTTCCTTTTACAAGAATGTGCTCTACCGTACCAAAAGAAGTATACAATATGGCAGGATATGTGGCCAAACTCCTCGATGTGGAGTGGATCCAACGAAAATAAAAATGATGGAGTGGGGATTTTAATAAAAAACCCACAGATCCAAATTAAAGAGAGTAAGATACTCAAAGAAGGAAGAGCAATTTTACTCTTAGCTTTTTATGAAGGGAAATATTTTAAAATTTTAAATATTTATGGTTCAAATGATAAGCACGAACGATATGAGCTGCTGGAAACAATACGACCTTATTTGATTGGAAATATGCCAGTGGTATGTGGGGGCGATTTTAACTGTATAATCTCCAGACAGGATAGGATAGAGTGTGCAAAGAAAATAAAAGTAGATAAGACTTCTCTATTACTTCAGCAAATTGTAAGGGACTTCAAAATGGTCGATTGTTATAGGAGCTTACAGCCAGAGGAGAAAGGATATACTTGGGTAAGCGACGACGGGTCAAGGGCATCAAGAATAGACTATATATTCATCAGGGACATGAAGCCCTTTGAAACACAGGTCATCCCAGTCTTTTTCTCTGACCATTTAATGCTAAAAGCCAAACTAGCATTTGGGGACAATGAAAGAAGAGGAATGGGCCTGTGGAAATTAAATTGTATACTATTGGAGGAAAAAGAGATAGTAACCAAATACAAGGAAAAATACAACGAATGGCAAACCCTAAAAGACTTCTTTGAAACAAAAGCCCAATGGTGGGAGTGGGTAAAACGGAAAACAAAGGAGTACTTTATTAGGATAGGAAGGAAAAAGAAAGCGAAAGAATCCAGAAAAATGATAGGGCTCCAAAAAAGAATACAAAGATACCACCTGTTGAACCAACAAGGGCTAAATTTTTACCCTGAAATAAGAGAAATAAAGAAAGAGATGGAAGAACTAGCAAGAATAAAGGGAAAGGGAATCATGATTAGAAGTAGAGAAAGAGAGCTGGAAAAGGGAGAAACATGCACTAGATATTTTTTTAAGAAAATAATGAACCCTGTAACATATATGGCAGAAATAGAGGATGAAAGAGGACTACTGGTAAAAAAACCCAGAGAAATCTTGTCAGTAGTGGAAAAATATTTTGAAAGCCTCTTCAAAGAAAAAGCAGTAAACCAAAAAAGAATAAAAGAAATACTAAAAGAATGGGATGGAGGCATAGAGGAAAAAGAAGACTTGATAAAAGAATTTACAGAAATAGAGCTAAATCAAGCCCTAAACACCTTTAAAAATGGAAAGGCACCAGGGGCAGACGGCCTACCCAAAGAGTTTTATAAAACCTTCTGGGACATAATCGGTCCAGATCTGCTTTTAGTTTTTAAAGAGTTTAGAGACATGGAAAAACTACCAGACAGTTTTAGAAGGGGGATCATAACCCTACTATTTAAGAAAGGGGAAAAGACAAATTTAAAAAATTGGAGACCTATATCTCTTTTAAATTGTGACTGTAAGATTTTTAGCAAAATTTTAGCAACTAGAATGCGAAAAAAAATGAAAGGGCTGATTCACCCAGATCAAACATGTGCCATACAGGGGAGGAAGATCACGGACAGCCACGTACTGATGAGAGACACCATCTGTTTTGCAAGAGACAGAAATATGAGGATGATAGTAGCAAATTTAGATTTTGAAAAAGCTTTCGATAGGGTCTCGCACCAGTATCTTTTTGAAGTACTGCGAAAGGTGGGTCTTCCAGCAGTATTTATTAAATGGGTGGGACTGCTATATAACGGGAGTACAAGTGAGGTAATGGTAAATGGGAATCTAACAAAAGCAGTAAATTTACACTGCGGGGTCCGTCAGGGTTGCCCGTTATCTGCCCCCCTGTATGTACTGGCTATTGAACCCTTGGCATGTGCCTTGAGAAAAGAAAAAGAGATTAAAGGAGTACAAATACCTGGGACAGCAGGTGAAACAGTAAAATGCATCCTATACATGGACGACATAAACCTCATATGTACAGACCTAGTAGGAATAAGCAAAGCGATGGAGCTAACTGACCTCTATGGTGAGGCAGCTGGCTCAAGTCTGAACAAAGAGAAAACAAGGATAAAATATTATGGACCCTGGGGAGGCCTGGAACGCCCCCCGGTAGAAATGAGGGTAGAGGAAGAAGAACAGAAGATACTAGGGATTAAATTTAATAGTGAGGGGACAGGGGAAGTAAACTGGAAAAGTATCACTGCAAAAGTTAAACAGAGGCTGGGACTATGGAGTTTAAGATCCCTGACAATCGAGGGTAAGGTTTTAATCATAAAAACAGTGGCAATGCCGTTGTTTTTATTATTGAGTGTTGTTTTTGCCCCACCAAGAAGAGTGGTTTTAGAAATAGAAAGGGAATTTTTTTATTTTTTATGGGGATCGAAATGGGAGAGACTTAAGCGGACAGAGATGAAAAAAGGGAAAGAAAACGGAGGAAAAGGAGTTCCAGATCTCCAACTAAGTCTAGGAAGCATGTACGTAAGCAGTCACATGAAACAGGTAATGGACGCAGACAGAAACTCTAAAACCAAAGCCTTTGTCAAATTTTGGATGGGGACTTATTTGAGAAGCCTAAAGATAATCCAGGTGGATTTAAAAGTACCAGTAGCTTTTAATATGCCCCCTGCTTACGAATATATAAGAAACTTTTTAAAGGCTTATAACCTAGAAACAGAAGACACTGACATTTTTATGAGTCATCGACACATGATCTCATCTGTGCAGGAGCGGGAACGACTGACTCCGGTCCGGGGCCTCTCAGCGGAGGACACAAGGACCGTATGGAAAAACGCAAACTGCCCGGCCCTCACGAACAGGCTCCAGGACTTGGCCTGGATGGTGGGCCATGGGATCCTCCCGGTCAGAGCCGTCATGCACTCCCGGGGCATGGCTACATCTCCAACCTGCCCCCGTCCGGGCTGTGGTGCACCCGAGACGGTGAGGCACTTGTTCTGGGAGTGTAGCGCCGCATTTGACCTGTGGGCAAACATCGGCCCCTCGAAATTCCCGTACTTGCCAGCAGGGGAGGACCTAACAGAGCATTTGGTGCTCTATGGAGTAAGCCATGTACGACAAAGACGAAAGGTTGTCGCAACAAAGGAATGGCTGACCTTGACCGCCATAAAAGACGCCATATGGACCTCCAGAAACCTGCTGGTGAGCAAGCGCATACAGATCCCAAGGTTGGCCGTCATCCGGAAGGCAACAGCTACCCTAAAGGAACTGGGACTGTAGGCGGTCATGCTGAGGAGACGGCCAACGAGAAGAGTTCGTATGACGCCATTCGGATGGAGGGGCCGATGCCCTCACAAGAGGCCGAAGCGGCGGCGGCCTGGCTCTCCGGGAGAGGAAGGTGGGAAGGAGCTGGGGGAGGAAGCCCCTCTGGCCACCAAGAAGGCGAGTTAAGACGGCGCAGGGAGGCCCCGGGGGAGGAGGAAAGAGCCTGATCCTGCAGAGATGACTACCACATAAGTCTGAAGGGAGACACTGGCATTTTCCCTTTTAGATGTATTTATATACCTATTGAAAAAAACACACACACAAAAAAAAAACTTTTAAATTTTTTTTTAGAAAATTGCTTTTGAGAAACTGGATCAAATGACTTTAAAAAGATGTACATGTGCCAATAAACAGTTTGAAAAAAAAAAAAAATCTGTTCTTATCAGTTTAATATCTGATATGTCCTCTTAATGAGGGCTTTTATTAAACGGATTTTTTGAAGGAGGGGTTGGAAGCAGGAGCTTGCTCCGTTCACCCTACGCATTGACCCGGTGTTGCAGTACTGCTGGGAACGGTGCATCTGTGTAGTGTTGAACATTAATCCTTGTTTGTACAAACAGCATGTAAAAGACCAGGCAATATCACAGTTTCTATACTAATTTAATATAAAAGGACTGCTTGATGCCATTAAAAACTAAATAAATAATGCATTTCTCCGCCGTGAGGGGAGTAAGTGCACCAAATTCAGGACGGTTGTAAGTGGCCCAAACAACCTTGTTTGGCAAAGATAACCTCTTGAATACCAAAAGAAAGCTCTTGTCATCCAGCTGTTTTGAATTAAAAGAAGAAGAAAAAAATAAAATCCTGTGAAACTCCAATTTACTCCTTAGCAGCTTACTTTTCAGATTGTATTTTGGGCAGTGCTTGTGGGTGGTACTTTTGCAAGGCTCAAGAGATGAGCAACACTAGGAAAAATGGATCATATTCACCACTAGGCTAACAGAGGGATGATTGTTGGCCTCACGCCCCGCAGGGTCCAGTCTGGCCTAGGATGTCCAAGGATTAACCGGGGAAATCGGAGTACGCAGTCATTTTACTCAACTGTAAATAGTATACAGAAACTTTAGAGCTGCCTTTGAAATACCCTGCTCACCCAGAGTACAATGCCGCAGTAAGATGGGAGTGTGCAGTGGTAAAAATATATACACATGTATTATTTCTGTTAACATTTCCTTTTACATCAAGAACAGGGGAGAGCGCGAACGCAGTCCCCCACTAACACAAATTATGCAGTCGAGATTCCCACATTTGGGGAATTCGCAGAGGTCAGAACAGCCTCAGTGCAATGGCCGAGCCTCGCTCTGGGAGAACCACCTTCATGATCATGGTATCTCCCCTGCCAGGTAAGTATGCCAGGATAGAGGCTAAGACAAAAGCCAGATTCACTGGAGCTGAAAGGTAGCAGGGGGTTGCAAATAAGCGTCATCGTTTGCCCCACACTTCTTCAACGAGTAGCTGACGGGTTGTTTATCTTGAAAGAAAAAACGGTGGGGGTGGAGCCCAAGAGCTTCGTCAGCTTAGACGTACACATATTGCCAAGATGAAAGGCCACCTTTGTGGGGGGGGGATGTGGGGGGGATGTGGTCGGCGGTTGGCGGCGGCGACTCTGGACGCGCGCCGGGCCCTTCTCGCGGATCTCCCCAGCTGCGGTGCCCGTTCGGGACCCGTTCGCGCGGGCCCCGGTCGGGTGGCCTCGGCTGGCGCCTAGCAGCTGACTTAGAACTGGTGCGGACCAGGGGAATCCGACTATTTGATAAAAACAAGGCACCCTGGGCCTGCTCCTGACAGACCTACACTGCCCCCAGTGTAGGTCTGTCATATGATGGAGGGAACTTTTTTGGTAACCTGTACGCCCCTGAGTGCTTGAAACTTTGGTAACTTTTTTTTTTCTTCGTACGTTTGTTATTTCTTTAATTATTTTGTTTATCTTATTGTCTAACCATCCAAAAAAAAAACCAGGATCATCAACATTTTGGAACATGTAATGGCTGCAGTCCGCAAAGCCACCTTATTTGTATGGTAAGAAAGAAACGGAGAACAGCAAACTCCAGTTACCGCGTAGAGCATACACCGGATCACGTTCATGACATGATCCGGTGGAACGGAATCCTGGGCGGTGCTTGAGGATGGTTCCCAAGGAGGTTTCATGGGATGAACGGTGGTAAGAAAATATTTTTTACCAGCAGGGCAAACAGCAAAGTTTTTAACAAAGCATCATATATGATTCAGAGATAGAATGAGTGTAGAAAAAGTCATTCTACCTTACCAGAGGCACGATACTTTTGTCGGCGCGGATTGCTCGGTTCAGTTCGCGGAGGGGGGGGTTTAAGAGTGGGGGCCATGGTCCGCCTGGTAAGACTGGTTCTGGAGGTGATCCAGCAGTGGGCCAGGGGTGTCTGGATGCAGGGGGACCAAAAAACTTTTCGTGCCCCCTCATAGGATTGCATGATGGGAGGCTGGGGGCAAAGGGCCGAAACATTACCCAGGCCATGGGCCCCCATTCTGGGCTGAAAATCCACCGTCAGGGTCCCTGGATGTCAAATAACCAAAGTCATCCGGGGACCCCGATGGTGAATCTTTAACCCAGGATGGGTGATTGTAGCCCGGATAAGGCCTCGTCCCTTTGCCCCTATTCAATTCAATTCAATTCAGTTTATTTATATAGCGCCATTTCACAACAGATGTCATCTCAAGGCACTTTACAAAAAGAGTTATTACAATACAATGTTTAGTGTAGAAATTACAGAACCACAGAAGATTGCGTCGTGGAATTCTCAGCAATCCCTCATACTGAGCAAGCATGCAGCGACAGTGGGAAGGAAAAACTCCCTTTTAACAGGAAGAAACCTCCGGCAGAACCAGGCTCAGCACAAGCGGTTATCTGCCGCGACCGTCTGTGGCTTGGAGAATACATAACAGAGACACAGAAAGAGCAATAGAACTGATGCAGAAGTTTGTTGCAGGACGTGGAGAATTTTCCGTCACTGCAATGCCATCTTAGTCAGGGTCGTCAAGCAGGGCTAATCCGGAGCACCTACTATAATAGAAAACAGGTTAGTGCTTGAATTGACAGCACATCATGCAGTTGGGGAGAAGTAGGAGAGAAAGTAGGAACAGACCCTAATAATGTCCTCCAACAGCCTAGCCTAAAGCAGCATAGCTACTAACATTAACCTGTCTCCTAGCTACTAGGAGACCTGGCTACCAACACTCTGTCTGAGTCCTCCTGACCCGTGGACGGTGTAGGGCCGGTAACGGCCCCCGTCATGCCGGGGTCTTCTCGGAGTCGGGTTGTTTGAGAATGCAGCCCAAAGTGGGTGGTAAACTCCATCTAAGGCTAAATACCGGCACGAGACCGATAGTCAACAACTATCTTAAGGAAAAATAGACAGAACTGAGAGGACAGAGTTGAAGAGGGCGAGAAACGTTTAAGAGATAAACGGGTGGGGTCCGCACAGTCTGCCCGGGGGATTCAACCCGGCAGGTAATGGGCGGCCGCACTGTGCGGGAGGATCCCCTTGAGGGACCTCTCTCCGGCGCTGGCTGGCCCCTGTGGGGCACATTTCTTCCGCGGCGGTAAGCCGCGACCGGCTCCGGATCTTTACCTGGCTTACATTAATCTATCTCTACCTAGCTACTCTACCTCTTCCTATCTCTTCCTAACTTTTGACACTCTGCCTGACTACTAACATTAACCTGTCTCTTCCTATCTACCTGTCTGACCTGACTCTAACTACCTATAAACATATCTCTAACTGTAAGCTTTGTCAAAGAGGAAAGTTTTTAGCCTAGTTTTAAAGATAGACAAATTGTCTGCTTCACGAACCAACCCTGGGAGCCGGTTCCATAGGAGGGGAGCCTGATAGCTGAAAGATCTGCCACCCATTCTACTTTTAGAAATCCTAGGAACTACCAGTAAACCTGCAGTCTGAGAGCGAAGGTCTCTGTTAGGAACATATGGAACAATCAGGTCTCTTATGTATGATGGAGCTAGATTATTAAGGGCTTTATATGTCAGAAGGAGGATCTTGAATTCTATTCTAGATTTTACTGGGAGCCAGTGAAGAGAAGCTAAAACAGGGGAAATGTGATCTCTTCTTTTAATATTCATCAGAATCCTAGCAGCAGCATTTTGAACTAACTGAAGACTTTTAATTGTATTCTGTGGACTACCTGATAATAGACAGTTACAGTAATCCAGCCTTGAAGTAACAAAGGCATGGACTAGTTTTTCAGCATCATTCCTGGACAGGATGGTTCTAATTTTTGCAATATTCCTAAGGTGAAAAAAGGAAATCCTACAGACTTCTTTAATGTGAGTTCTAAATGACATATCTTGGTCAAAAATGACACCGAGGTTTTTTGCTTTATTACTGGAGGCTAATTTAATGCCGTCCAGGTGAAGGGGCTGACTAAGTAGTTTCTTTTTCAGAGCTTCTGGTCCAAAGACGACAACTTCTGTTTTATCAGAATTTAGAAGCAAGAAGTTTAGAGTCATCCAAGTTTTTATGTCTTCCAGACATGCCTGTAGTCTACCTAACTGATTGGATTCATCAGGATTTATGGATAGATATAGCTGTGTATCATCTGCGTAACTATGGAATTTTATCCCATGCTGCCTAATTATTTTACCAATAGGAAGCATATATATAGTAAAGAGAATCGGCCCAAGCACTGAACCCTGTGGTACTCCGCAAGTAACTATTGAGGTTGAGGAAGATCTATTGTTTACCTGAACAAACTGAAATCTGTTAGACAAATAAGATTTAAACCAACCTAGTGCTGTTCCTATTATACCGACACTTTGAAGCCTTTCTATGAGAATATTGTGATCAACAGTGTCAAAGGCAGCACTGAGATCTAACAGGACCAGAATGGTCACCAGTCCATTGTCTGAGGCTATGAGAATATCATTAGTAACCTTCACCAGAGCTGTTTCAGTGCTATGATGAGCT